>CATNWA010007041.1:0-10580 GCA_951230385.1 Staurois parvus | reverse complement strand
GAGCTGGCTTGGGGGGGGGGTGGGCATATAAAAGCATAAGCCCGGGAAACCAGGGACAGAATTGGATGGAGAGATCTAGGGGAGCGGTGAAAGGAGAAGATGTTTTGGGGAAAACAGAGGCCCAAAACCGGCCAGAGAAAGGAGGAAAGGGGGGGGCCGACTTTTGACACCAGTCAAAAAAACCCAAGGGGTATTAAAACTAAAAAATAGCAGCTGACCCCAAAAGGGTCCCAAGATTTAAAACCTTTCAAATAAATCATAAAAGCAGGATTTTTTAGCGCTGGGAAGTATCCGGCAGGGTAAGAAAAAAATCTGTTTTTAATTTTAAATATAGGGGGTTTCCCATCCAAAATATATCCCCTGACCCGGGAAAAACCCATTTTAAAATAACAAGATAAAAATTTATTTTAAATTTTAAAATAAAATTTTAAAATTAATAAAACTTTTTCCAGTGATCTTCAAAAATCCAGGGGGATAAAACCCAAAAAATTTTGGGGGTGATATGAAATATCATATTTTAGTGTTCTAGGTGAAGTGAATACCAGGCAGTAAAGGGGCCCCCTAAACCAGCCCCAAAAAAAAAAACCCATGGGGGGGTTTCTACATTTGTTTGAGGTTCCATCTCTTAATTGCATTTTTGTGATTGCGTATCTGGTAAATTTTGCGAATTTGCCCTTTTTTTTATATCCCCATATCCTTGGTTTTAAATCACGGGGATTTTGGAAAGCCCTTTTTTAAAAAATCCCCCAAGCCCCTTTGTTGTGGACTATTTTGGGGTTTGATGTGTCGGGCACTACCCCACTTTATTGGTCCCCCAATTTCCAGTGACGTTATATTTGCATTTTTGGTCACGAATTTTGTTTTATTTTTTATATTATTTTTTTATATTTTTTTGGTTTGTTTTGTTATTGTTTGGGTTTTCCGATAATGTGAATATTTTGGATAAAAAGCCCCTATATTTTTTTAAATAGTTTTTATTTTACATGCGGATCCCTTCTAGCGCTACCCCCCGGGGGCTTTTATGATGTTGATTTCCCCTGAAACGTGGCAGCCCAAGCCCACCCAGCGGGGTACCAAAAGTACTGCTGTTCAAGTTTTTTTTGGGGGGGAAAAGGACCCAATGAGGAAGAGGGTTTGCCCCATCTACAGGAGACCATCCACCACCTGACTGGGGCCACCAAGGGGGGTTTAGAAAAGTCCCATACCCCAAAGTTTTAATTTACAATGAAATTCCCCACGTCCAGTTACTTACTACTCAGTTTTGACAAATCTTTTGTTTTCAAGTTACACGTTTTTAAAGCCCATTTTATTTTTCCCTACTATTTAAATTGCACTTCAGCATATCCCCAAACAAAAGGGAATCTCCTGAAAATTACCCTGCCCCTCTGCGGGGAACAAAATTTGGTACATTCCCCCCCAAATTTCCAGCCCCTTCCCCCAAATCGCCAACCCCAAGCCCCTTTTCATGGCTGCAGTTTACCACGTGCCCCAAGGGGGAAAACAAACCCCTCAAAAGTGGGTTTCTCCCCCTTTTTCCCTAATTTCAGTTTAATTTTAGATTTCACCCTGTGTGTGTTTAAGGGGGACAAAATTAAAAGCCCAATTTAAAGGGACAGCTCCCTTCCTTTGTGTTCAAATTTTTAACCTCCCTCGGGGTTCTGATTTATGTCAGTATTTCTGTGCTCAAAGTGGGGGTAATTTTTTTGCATGGAAATATGTCATTTGTTTATTCCCGGGCCTTTTAATTTTTTGGGGAAAAAATTTAAACTAAAATCTGCCCCCAAAAAAAAGAGTCTAAAAACTTTTCCCGGGTTTTGTTTAAAATTTTTGAAACACGAAACCCTTAAAAATTAAAAATTTAATAAAAAAAAACAAAAAAAAATAATTAATTAATAAAAAATACTTTTAATTCAAAAATAAAAACCCAAACCAAAAAAAATGAAATTTGAAATAAAAGCGCCAATTTTGCACATCACTGAGAAAAAGTGCAAAATTGTTTTAAGTGTCTGATGACAAATTTTCCCCCAAAAAAATCATTACATTTAAAAAACTGCAATTATTCTTTTTTTTCCCCCTATCCCCCAACCCCCCAACTTCTAAAACCCCCCCTTTTTCCCCCCCCCTTAAAACCCCCCCCCGCTTTTTGGAAAACCCATCCCCCCCAATTTCTCAGTTTCCAGGCAGAAAAGAACCCCAGTAAAAATCCCCAATCCCGGGGGCCCCCCGGGAAACCACCACTGGGGCCCCAAAAATGAGTGAAAATGGTTTATCCCCCCCCCCCCAGTAATGTTCATCCCCCCCCCCCCCAAAAATTGAGATTTTATTTTTTTTTTTGTGAATGTCACTTTTTTAAAATTTTTTGAATTTTCCCGGCCGGGGTTTCATTTCCGGTTAATGTCCCGTACATCCTGACGCCCCAAGGGAAGGGAACCCCGGGAAAAGACGGTTTTGTCGGCATCGGCCGGGAGGAGATGGCGGGGGACCGCTGATGGGGGGACATACGGGAGTGTGAAGGACAAGGGTAAAAATGCTCGTGGGGATCCCAGCAGCAATGGCTGCAGGGAATCCCTGACCTGAGTGGGTTCCTCCCACCACTCTAAAGGCACCATGCTGGTGGGTGATGATTACTTTATGTTAGTTCTGTGAAAATTGTCACTACTAGAATAATATACCTGTAAATATTACGTATTTTACGGCGTATAAGAAGCTTTTTACCCTTGAAAATCTTCTCAAAGTCGGGGGTCGTTCTTATACGCCGGTATACGGATGCTGACACTTTTTAGGGGGGCTGCATGTTGCCGCCGCCGCGCCCCCCCCCCTTCCAACGGAAAGGGACCCTAAGTACCGGGGGGTGAGGCAGGAGGCTGCTGTTTCTTACCTGGCTCCGGTTCCCACGAACGATCCAGTCCAGGCAGCGTGCGCTGCTCCTTACATTCAGTTCGGACACTTGATGTTCACGTGGCCTGCCTCAGCTCCGCCTCCTCACCGGGTGATTGGGCGCCAGCCTGTAGCGCAGGAAAGGCACACAGGCGGCAATCACTGGCGAGGACGCAGAGTCGAGAGTGTTGGCCCCTCGAAAATCAAGTGAAGGAGCGGCCGGTAGTGTGCATGCAGAGGTGCTGCGCAACCCCATATGCTGGCTGCAGCAGCCCATACGGCAACAGGGGTTCAGCACAGTGTCAGTGGATTGTAAGTGGGAGGAATAGTTCCCCATCATTGGTGTCAACTGAGATACCAAGGATTGGGGTATTATCCTCCCACTGACACCAACGATGGGGCACTTCCCCCCCCACTGACACATACGATGGGGCAGGCCACTATTTCTCCCCCCCACTGACAACAACGGTGGGGCACTATTCACCCACCCACTGACACCAGATGAATGGAACACTATTCCTGTCCCCACTGACACCAATGATGGGATACTATTCCTCCCACTGACACCAATGTTGGGACACTATTCCTCCCACTGACACCAATGTTGGGGACACTATTCCTCCCACTGACACAATGTTGGGACTCTATTCTCCCTCTGATACCAATGAATGGGGCGTATTCTCCCACGGACACCAATGATGGGGCACTATTCCTGCCAATGATACCAATGATGGGGCACATTCTCCCCACTGGATACCAATGATGGGGGCACAATTCGTCGCTCTGACCACATGATGGGCACTATTCTCCACTGATACCAATGATGGGCACGATTATCTCTCTGACACCAAAGATGGGGCAACTTTTCCACCACTGACACCAATGATGGGCACGATTCTTCCACTGGTGTGCATTGGAAGAGGGGGTAGTCTTATACGGCGTGGGGAGTTTTTTGTATTAGCCCAAACCCTTATTTTAAAGGAAAAGTAGGGATCGTCTTATACGCCAGTCATCTTATACGCCGGAAAATATCTTTCTGCCAGTGCATCCTCATGACTGGAGGAGAACAAGGCACATCAAAAATTCAGTTAATATTTGTTTCTATCTTTCTTTATTCATGATTCATGACTGGATCACATGCTTGGGGAGAAGCGCTGGCTGCACCCGCCTTTAGGCTTTACTCTTTCACTGTGGAAAGGTTTAGCACAAGCTGGTTTCAGTTACTTTCCCCTTGAACTGACAGCTATGTATGATGGTTGAGGAAGACTGACGCCAGGAGAAAAATTTATTTACACTTTTTCAAAATGTTGTGTAGACTGGTCAGAGCCCATTCAGACCTGTCAATTGTGTACATTGTGTTAGGGCAGCTATCATTTTAAATATGTGCTGCAATGGTAGAATTAGAAGAATGGGCCAAGAAGAGGGACATGCAGCTTTCTTCTGGCAACTTGTGCTGAACAACAATGGCATGTGTCTCTCAAGCTGTGTAGTTCTAGTTATTAGAGTCTCATTCAAAATGAATAACACCATAACACACTAATGCACAAAGGTGTGTTTTGGGCCCTTACAGTTAAAGTGGTGGATTCTAAAGACCTGAAGATAAAACCTTCTGTATTGCAGCTACTCCAGCAGTCACCCTTATACTTACCTGGAGTTTGATCTTCAAACCCAGTGATGTGTATCGAGTGCAGTGGCTCTCCCAGCTTTTCTATGCTCTCATTGGCTCAACAGACAGAAGTAGAATTCATTGGCTCCCACTGCTGTCAATCACAGCCAGTAAGGACGGGTCAGCGGGGTGGGCGGTCAGGGCTGAGCGCACTCTGTGTGTTTATGCACACACAGAGCGGGCTCGGGGAGCAAGCTTGCTTGAGTGCCTCACACAGTGAACACTTGGCTATGGGCCATAAAACCAGCAGGGAGGAAGAGCCAGGGAGCGCCAGCAGGGGACCTGAAAAGCTGCTCTGTGCAAAGCCATTGCACAGCGCCAGGTGAGTGTGATGTGTTTGTTGTTTAAAAAAAAAGTACCTTCAGTATCACTTAACAGGAAAAATCCTTATTCTGAAAATGCACTGTGTTATTTTATACCGTCGGTGCAAATAAGGCTTAGCTGAGTTCTTTAATTATATGAAAGTTATGCACAGAATCTATGCGTGTAAACTGGCTCTGAGACCAGCTTTTATGGAGATATGTAAGCAATTTCAGGTTTTAGAAGACTATTACTTTGGCATTTTTTGAAAATTACTTTTTTTTTAGCATTTTAAACTGAGACTCAAGTAAATATATAATGAACTGGGGCTATTATTTCCATAAGGAATTCAAATAAATATTTTCATCAGATGATACATATTAAAACGCATGCAGGAGTTAGGGTATCAAACTGAATGTTCAGTTAAGCTAAACCTGATAATACAGATAATGCATTCTTATAAATTCTGGCGCATTCAGGGGAAATGAAATGGTGTGTTGCTGAAGTAACAGCAATGTTTACTAAAGTTTCCTTAAGGTTAGCTCTATCTTTAGTAATCAGAACACAACACCACTGCTAGAGGATGGAGCTGCGGCTAGGTGGTGCTGCTCTGCTGCAGGAAGCCGAGAATTGAGAGGCAATGGATTTGTAAGACAGAAGAGCAAAATAGGACTGCTTAAGAAGAAATGTAAAATCAGCACATGCTCTCTCTGCTTCATCTCTATGGATAGTTAAACAACATCAATATTATGTGCAGAATTTTACATTGTAATTTTGAATTATAGTTCAGATGTTATGCGAAATATTGCTGTAAGAGATCTGTGATAATGATTTGCACTTTGCACATTTTTCTTAATAAACAAAATCATTTTTAAGTACTGTCTTATTTTTGCTCACTTTATTATTCATTCAGATTTACTGCTTAAACGTGGCCTTTCTTCATTTGTTATAGCTGTGTATGATTATACATTTTGGACAGACTGCAGAAGAAAGCCTTTTATATTCATGGTCTCAGCGGCTCGATGCAGCTTAGGACGGAACTGTCCAAGGGCATAATTTTACCAAGCCAGGTCGTACAGTATGAGCTCTGTAATTATTTCTCCAGTTGCATAAGACTCAGTAATTACAGCTGCACTTTGTGTATTGTGTCAAGAAAGCCCAGTTGGACAACATATTAGCAGCTTTAAGAAAATCTGCACTAGACACCCAGGTAACAAAATAATAAAAACAAATATATATATATTATATATATATAGTTTGTTTAGAAATTCTACTTCAAAACAGCCTGTAATAACTTCAAAAGCCTACCTCTTATGTAAACTTATTTGCTATGTATTGAAAACACGAAACGCAGGACTGTTGACAGCTGCAATCATAGGAAATACTGTGAATAAATTATAATAATGCAGATGTATTTCGCAAGACTCAGTTTATTATAAATTCTATATAACATACAATTTAAGTTAGAGACATTGCATTTCTCCCTTCAAAGTCACAGTGTAATTTTTCAGTGTATGCTTCTTGTGAAATGACTGCATAAAACAGCAAACACAGATTTTGCCAGGCCATTTGTTTTTTTTTGTGCATCATTTTTCCCGATACTATTACAATACGGAATTTTGTCACATATATGAAAAATATTTCACAATAGGGTATATATATTAAGATTTTGCTTAACATTCACCACCAAGTTTGCCAAAGATTCGCCCAAATCACCCCTTGTGTCAAGTTAAATTTTTGATTCACCCTAACATTCACCTCTGTAAGAGTGGAATGGTACATTCCGGTATGAATTTGCCTGGCAATCTATTAAATCTACATGCTCAAAAATTAAAGGCACACTTGAAAACACATCAGGATCTCAATGGGGAAAAATATCATGCTGGTACTATCTTACAGATATGGGGACTGGGTAATGTATTAGGAATTAAGGATGCCCATAGTTTGATGTAAATGAAAAATTCAACCTACACAGGACTGAATTTAAAGACACATCCGAAAATCAAAGTAAAAAAATTATGCAGCAGGCTAGTCATTTTGCCTGAAATGTGCAGCAACTCATGAATGGTACTCAGTATTCTTATAGCCCCATGTGCTTGCATGCATTGCTGACAATGTTGGGGCATGCTCTAATGAGCCAACGGGGATGGGGTCCTGGTATTTCCTCCCAGATCTGGACCAGGGGCATCACTGAGCTTCTGGGACATTTTGAGGTGGCAAACCTGGGCGGCGGCAGATGGACCGACACATAATATCAGAGGTGTTCTATTGGATTTAGGCAGGCTGAGCGTATGGGCCATATCAATGGTATCAATTCCTTCATCCTCAGAACTGCCCTGCATACTCTTGCACATTGAGGCCAGGCAGTGTCTGCACCAGGAGGAACCCAGGACCCACTGCCATAGTGTAGTGTCTGCCAATGGGTCCAAGGATTTCATCCCGATAAACTAATGGCAACAGTCAAGGGTGCCATTTTGTCTAGTTTGTAGAGTTTTGTGCGTCCCACATGGATATGCCTCCCCAGACCATTCACTGACCCACACAAAACGGTCCTCTGGAATGATGTTACAGGCTGCATAACAATCTCCCAGATATTCCAGACCCAATCACGTCTGTCATATTTATCTGGGTGAACTGCTCTAACTAGAAAAAGCACAGGGTGCCAGTGGGGATTCCACTACTGTAGATCAATTTTCATACCCAACCTCCCCCCCCACCCCCCCCCCAATATAACCCCTAATTTATAGAGTGAGAGAGAGGATATCACTCTCCTCCTCCTGTGTCATCACCCACTTCACTTTCGCTTCATCACTATCTCTCAAACAAACACATACGCTCCACAAAAACCTCCTCTCCTAACGTTCTCGTCTCAATCTGCCTACTCCAGTGTCTATATCGTTGTTTTTTTAAAAGGGGGCCCCCCAAAGGGGAAAAATTTAAACCCCAAAAAAGGGGGGGGGGGGTTTTTTTCCATAAAACCCCCCAAAAAAAATTTTTTTTAAGGGGGGGAAATTTTTAAAAAAAAAAAAAATTTTTTTTTTCCCCCCCAAAAAAAATTTTTTTTCCTTTTTTTTCCAAACTCCCCCCTTCCAAAAACCCAAAAACCCACCCAAAAAAAAAAAAATTTTTCCCAAAAACCCCCCCCCCAAAAAAAACCCCCAAAAAAATTTTTTTTTTCCCCCCCCCCCCCCCCACCCAAAAAAAAAAATTTTCCTTTTTTTTTAAAACCCCCCAAAATTTAAAACCCCCCTTTTTTCCCCCTTCCCCCCCCCCCCCCCTTTTTTTAAAAAATTTTAAACCCTTTTTTTAAACCTTTTCCAATTTTTTGGGGGGAAATTTTTCCCCCCCTTTGGCCCCCACTTTTTTTTTCCCCCAACCCCCAAAAAAATTTTTTAAAAAACCCCCCCCAAAGGGGGAATTTTTTGGGGAAGGGTTTTTTTTTTTTAAAAAAATTTTTTTCCCACCTTTTTTTTTAAAGGGGGCCCTTCCCCCTCCCCCCTTTTTTCCCCCCCTTTAAAACCCCAAAAACCCCCCCCCAAAACCCCCTTTTTCCCCCCCCCCCCCCCCTTTTTTTTTGCCCCCCTTTTTTTTTTTGAACGGGAAATTTTCCCCCCCAAAAATTTTAAAAAAAAAAAATAAAAAAAAAAATTTTCCCCCAAAAAAAACCCCCGGGGGGGGCCCCCCCCCCCTTTTTTCCCCCCCCCCTTTTAAACCCCAAAAAAAAAAAAAAAAATTTTTTCCCCCCTTTTTTTTTCCCTTTTTTCCCCCCGAAAAAAACCCTTTTTTAAAAATTTTTTTCCCCCCTTTTTTTTTTAAAAAAAAGGGGGGGGCCCCCTTTTTTTTTTTCCCCCCAAAAAACCCCTTTTAAAAATTTTTTTTTTTTTTTAAAAATTCCCCCCCCAAAAAAACCAAAAAATAATTTTGGGGAAACCCTTTTAAAAAAACCCCCTTAAAAACCCCCCCCCTTTTTTTTTAAAAAGGGGGGCCCCCCCCTTTTTTTTCCCCCCCCCCCCAAAAAAAAAAGGGGGTTTTCCCCCCCTTTTTTTTTAAAAATTTTTTTTAAAAAATTTTTGGGAAATTTTTTTCCCCCCCAAAAAAATTTTGGGGGGGTTTTTTTTTTTTTAAAAAGGGGTTTTTTTTTTTTTCCCCCTTTTTTGGGGGGGTTTTTTGGGGGAAAAAAAAGGGCCCCCCCGGGGGAAAGGGGGTTTGGGTTTTAAAAAAATTTTTCCCCCCCCCCTTTAAAAAACCCCCCCAAAACCCCCCCCTTTAATTTTTAAAAAATTTTTTTTTTCCCCGGTTTGGGGAAAAAAACCCCCCCCCGGGGTTTTTTTTCCCCCCCAAAAAAAACCCCCCAAAATTTTTCCCCCCTTTAAAAATTTTTTTCCCCGGGGTTTAGCCTCCCCTTTTTTTGGGGAAAACCCCAACCCCCCCCAAGGGCCAGGCCCCCCCCCCCTTTTTCCCCAAAAACCCTTTTGGGACCCCCCCTTTTCCCCCCCCCTTTTTGGGGGCCCCCCCCCAATTTTTTTTAAATTAATTTTAAATTTTTTTTTAAAAACCCCCCCTTTTTTTTCCTTTGTTTTTTTTTTTTCCCCCCGGGTTTTTTTTTAATTTTTGACTGTACTGTCCCAATTTTTTTTTTTGGGGGGGGAAGGTGTTTTTTTTTTTTTCTTTTAATGGGGCGTTTGTATACCCCCAAAAAAATTCATTTGGGCCCCAGTTGGCCCCTTTTTGGGTCTCCTTTTTTTTGTGGGATTCTTCCTACATGACCCATTTTGGGTTTTTCTAGGATTGGGGCCCCGAGGACACCCCCCTGACCTTTATTATGGGGAGTGGGCCCCGGACTAATTCCGTTGTTTGATTTTTTTTTATAGTTGAATGAAAAAAAAAAATGAACCAGTTTCCCCTCCCCATATTCAAAGGGGGATTGGAGAATTTCCCCCCCCCTGCTGCCTGTTCTAAATTTGATTGTTTAAATGGGGCTCCTTCCCCCCTGTCAGAATACCCCAGGGTCAGGGGCCCTTTAAACAACTGATTTAATATCTTTTTTCCAAAAGGTTTATTCAGGGAGAAGTTGCTCAATAGATCAACTTCTGTTGTTGGCGTGGCCCCCACATGGATCAAATTTGTCTGGTCCCTCCTGAAAACCCGAAAATTTTTAAACTATCTATGGCCACCCCTTTATACTCTGCAAATCAAAGCAGACCTGAGTCGAGCTCTTTAGATACCCGCCCAAACCCTTTTTTTTATTAAAAACCACACTCAAAATAGCAAGGCATCTTTTTAAAATATGATGGGCCCTTTAAATTGACAAAAAATCTCCAACAGAAAATCCCATTTTGAACCCCCGCATAGCATTTCTCATCTCAAAAACTTCACGGGGCCAAAAAAAATGAAAACCAAAACCCGGGAAAAAAATTTAATGCCCAAAAAACCAAAAAAAGACGAGATGGTATTTGTTCCAATCAGAATTGCTAGATTTAATCCTCAAACTTCACTACTATGCTTTTAGAGGTGTGGACAAAAAGGGCCCCCCATGCTTAAAATCTGGTGGCCCAAAGCCACAAAAATTTTCCCAAAAGCTAAAAAAAGGGTTTTACAATTTTTATTAAAATTTTTTAAAATGCATAATTTACCCCAAAAAACACCCACCCCAACCCCCAAAAACAAATTTAACTTACACCCGAAGGGGTTCCCTTTAAAAGTACCAAACAAAAATTTACATCTTATATCCTATTAA
>CATNWA010007040.1:0-10202 GCA_951230385.1 Staurois parvus | reverse complement strand
ACATGAGACAGAAGGAGCACAGATGGACCAGGAGGTGCGCAGAAGGACAGGTAGGGGAGAGCGTGACAGGGGGCATGGGACGAGATGAGCGCAGAGGGACAGGTGATGGGCAGTGGGGACTGAGATGGGGGGGAGTGGGACAATGTGGGGGACAGGAGGGGGGAAGTGGAACAGGTGTGGAGCAGGGTGAAAGGTGGGGGTAGCGTGACAGGGGCAGTGTGATGGATGGGGGCAATGGGACAGGAGAGGGAAGTCGAACAGGTGGGGGGGCAGTGTGTCGGGGGGACAGAGAGGCAGGAGTGGGGAAGCACCAGTCCTCCAAGCACTTACCTGCCCAGCAGCTGCTCTTCCAGATGGTGTCAGCATCACTCAAGGAGGGGCGCCTGTGTCCCATCTCCCCCAGGACCTTTGGTCCCAGCTCTCTGCAGGTCATTCACTAGGTCCCCCCGTGTGGTCCTGGGATTTTTGCTCACCGTTCTTGTGATCATTTTGACCCCACGGTGTGAGATCTTGCGTGGAGCCCCAGATCGAGGGAGATTATTAGTGGTCTTGTATGTCTTCCATTTTCTAATTATTGCTCCCACAGTTGATTTGTTCACACCAAGCTGCTTACCTATTGCAGATTCAGTCTTCCCAGCCTGGTGCAGGTCTACAATTTTGTTTCTGGTGTCCTTCGACAGCTCTCTGGTCTTCACCATAGTGGAGTTTGGAGTGTGACTGTTTGAGGTTGTGGACAGGTGTCTTTTATACTGATAACAAGTTCAAACAGGTGCCATTGATACAGGTAATGAGTGCGGGACAGAGAAGCCTCTTAAAGAAGAAGGTACAGGTCTGTGAGAGCCAGAAATCTTGCTTGTTTGTAGGTGACCAAATACTTATTTTCCACCAAATAAATTCTTTCCAAATCAGCCAATGTGATTGTCCGGATATTTTTTTTCTCATTTTGTCTCTCATAGTTGATGTCTACCTATGAGGCCAATTACAGGCTTCTCTCATCTTTTTAAGTGGGAGAACTTGCACAAATGGTGGCTGACTAAATACTTTTTTTGCCCCACTGTATATATAAAATTGATGATCATTAGCACCTGCTTGGTATAATTGTTTAATCATACACCCGACTCTTATCCTACAAAATCCCTGACTTAGCATATACACCCAAAAAGGACTGTGCAAATCTACAAAGTGTGCAAGTGAAAGAACTGATGCTGGCTTGAAGCAAAATGGTAATCACACCAAATATTGATTTGATTTAGATTATTCTTTTATTTTCTCAATTTGACAATGAACAATTACAATATATATTTTTGAAATATTCTTACTTTACAGCATTTTTGCACACCTGACTAACATTTTTGCAAAGTACTATATACGTATATATATATATATATATATATATATATATATATATAGTGGGGTTAGCTCAGGTGGGGGATCTCCTTCCCTGGGACAAAGGTAGACCGCACAGCAGGCTTTCATCAAAATCTGACTGGTTGTCAGCTTTATTTAAAAGGTTTGCAGAAAATAAACAAAACATGAAAATAAACCCTTGCCATCCAGGCACTAACTAAACAAAAGGCGTTTCCTCTCTCAGAGGTGAAGGGCTTCTCCCTGTCACCGAAATAAAACAAAAGCAAACCTTTTCTTGTAGGTATAGTACACACACAGCTCTCTCAGAACACCTCTCTGAGTCCCAGGCCACGAGCAACTCCTTGCTCCAGCCCTGCCTTATTTATACCACCTGTTGGTGGTCATCAGTGGAACTCAAACTCTGGTCCGGAGTCGGACCCACCTGCTTAACTGTGGCCCCGAAAACCCTGAGTGGACTCCACCTAAACGGTCAGGTATGAGCATATGCGAGGTGACACATAGCGTCCCTCTATCACCTCGCCGTTCATCCTGTCACATATCCCCCCCCCTCTGCTCAAGCCCCTGTGGCTGAGCAACTGTCCCAACCAGACAATGGACCCGGGAGAGGGCATCTACATTACTTTGCAGTTTCCCCGCTCTGTGTTCCACTGTGAATTTGAACACTTGTAGCGCGAGAAACCACCTTGTCACTCGACTGTTTTTCTCCTTATTATCACACATCCATTTGAGCGGGGGGCATGATCAGTAACCAACTTGAACGGTCTTCCTAACAGGTAATATTTCAGGGCCTCCAAGGCCCATTTGATGGCCAAAAACATTCCTTCTCCACAATGGCATAGTTTCTCTCATGTTTGTTGAGCTTTCTACTTAGGAAGACCACAGGGTGCTCCTCCCCATCTCTGATTTGGGACAGTACAGTACCGCACCTAGTCCCACGTCAGAGGCATCAGTCTGTACCACAAACTCTGTTGTGAAATCTGGAGTCACAAGCACAGGTTGAGCACAGAGAGCTTGTTTCAGCCTTTGAAATGCGGTCTCCGCCTCAGGATTCCACTTAATCATGACTGACCCCCTACCTTTTGTCAGATCTGTCAGTGGGGCTGCAATGGTGGCAAAATTGGGGATAAACCGCCTGTAGTACCCCGTGATTCCAAGAAATGCCCGGACTTGTTTTTTATTTACAGGTTGGGGCCACTTTTGAATTGCCTCAATTTTATTGATCTGAGGCCTAATGAGACCTCGACCAATGATGTAGCCAAGATATTTGGCCTCCTTCAAATCCAATGGCACACTTTCTGGGGTTGGCGGTAAGACCTGCTTCCCGCAGCGAATCTACGACCGCTTGCAAGAGGGACAAATGAGATTCCCAGTCGGGACTGTGGATGACGACATCGTCCAAATAGGCAGCTGCATATTGGCGATGTGGTCTCAACGTCTTGTCCATCATCCTTTGGAATGATGCAGGAGCCCCATGCAAACCAAACGGCATCCGCTTATACTGAAAGGACCCCTTGGGGGTGGAGAATGCTGTCTTTTCTTTTGCAGCTTCCGTTAAAGGAATCTGCCAATAGCCTTTGGTCAGATCTAAGGTGGTTATGTACCGAGCCGTTCCCAACCTGTCAATGAGCTCATCCACCCGAGGCATCGGGTACGCATCAAACTTAGACACACTGTTCAGTTTCCTGAAATCATTACAGAAACGAATGGTTCCATCTGGTTTTGGGACCAACACTATGGGACTCGACCACTCACTGTGAGATTCCTCAATCACTCCCAACTCTAACATGTCCTTTATTTCCTTTGCCACCCCGCTTCCCGCCTGGCCTCAGGTATTCTATAAGGCTTGACATTTACGCGGACCCCGGGCTGGGTAACTATGTCATGCTGTATGACCGTCGTCAGTCCAGGTAGGTGGGAGAAGAAATCTCCATTTTTCCTCACAAACTCCGTAACATCATTTTGTTGGGCTACTGATAAGGTTTCCGTTATAGGTACCTGAGGGGCCGCGGGAACCACGTCCTTTTGGGGGCTTGGTACTGCCAACAAACTTTCCCTGTCTTTCCAAGGTTTTAGGAGATTAACATGATAGATTTGTTCGGGTTTCCTTTTTCCTGGCTGGTAAACTTTATAATTTGCTTCCCCCACCTTCTCCCTAATTTCAAAGGGACCTTGCCACTTTGCGAGGAATTTACTTTCCACGGTGGGGACTAGCACCAGCACTCTATTGCCAGGGTTGAAGGTACGGATCCTGGCACCCCGGTTATAAACCCTTCTCTGGACCTCCTGGGCTTGCTCCATGTGTTCCCGAACAAGTGGCATGACAGCTGCGATTCTATCCTGCATCTGTGAGATATGCTCGATGACACTTCTATAGGGCGTGGACTCTGTCTCCCAGGTTTCTTTTTTGCAACATCTAGCAATCCCCTGGGATGTCTACCATACAGTAGTTCAAAAAAGTGAATATCCTGTAGATGCCTGAGGTACCTCCCGTATAGCAAACATGAGATATGGTAGCAAAAAAATCCCAATTTCTCCCATCTTTGTCCACCACCTTTTTTAACATTCTTAAGGGTCTTGTTAAACCTCTCCACAAGCCCATCGGTTTGGGGGTGGTAGACCGAGGTACGGAGATGGGAGATTTTGAACAATTTGCATAACTCTTTCATAACTCTAGACATAAATGGCGTGCCTTGATCCGTTAATATCTCCTTTGGAATACCTACACGACTAAACACCCGGACAAGCTCTTTGGCGATATTTTTAGCGGAGGTATTACACAAGGGGATGGCTTCAGGATACCGGGTGGCATAGTCAAGTATAACCAGTATGTGCTGATGGCCCCCGGCAGACTTTACTACTGGACCCACTAGGTCCATGCCCACGCTTTCAAAACGGTACTTCAATTATGGGTAGAGGTACTAGCGGACTGCGAAAATGGGGTGAAGGCGCAGAATATTGACATTGCGGGCATGATTCACAATGCACTTTGATGTCTCCATGTAAGCCTGGCCAAAAGAATCTCTGGGTTATTCTCTCCTTTGTTTTCTCTACACCCAGGTGTCCACCCATTATATGCCCATGGGCTAAATCTAGTACCATCCGGCAAAAGGGTTTGGGGACCACTAACTGTTCTACCACCTTCTCCCCCTTGCTTTACCACTTGATATAGCAAGTTATTTTTGAGAGCCATGTAGGGAAAAGACACCGCTACATCATTTTCCACTGGTTCCCCATCAATCATTTTAATGTTTTCACGGGCTCTATTAAGTGTGGAATCTTTCAGTTGTTCCGTACAAAAATCCTCTTTTCTGACCTCTAGGTCAGGCACCACATTCTGTCCACTCTCACTAGAGCCAGCGATCATCTCTTGTTCTATATCCTCAATGTCTGGGGTTGGATCCAACTCCTCCTGCTCCCCAGCCATTACAGAGAAAGGGAAAAGATCTACGCCTTCTTGGACACACCCACAGTTTCCACTTCCACTCGGCAGTCAAAGGGGTCAGGAGTGAGTTCAGGAGTTTCCGGCGTTTCCCCAGCAGGGGGAGCTTGGTCTTCCTGACTCCCCTCCTTATCCCATAACTTCCAGAAATGGGGAAAATCTCTCCCCACTATGGCTTCATGAAGCAGAGAGGGCACCACCCCCACAGAATGGGTCACAGGGCCCCAGGGAGTACCAATCTCTACCAGAGCAGTCTGGTAATTACGTGTATCACCATGAATACAAATAACTCCAATCATGCTAGGGTGTAGGCTGGCAGGATTTACCAAATCACTTTTAACTAAAGTCACAACACTACCCGAGTCTAGCAGAGCAGTTACTGGCTTTTCATCAATGGCAATCACACACATTTGCTTTTCCATGCGTTTCTGACATGCTGCAGTACATACCACCTGTGCAAAAAGAGACATGCGTTTTCCTAAATAAGCATTTTCACATTGCATAGGTTCATCATTTAAAGGACAGTTTGCAGCAATATGACCCAACGCATGACACCGATAACATTTGATATGTTCAGTACCTAAACCTCTAAATGGCTTTGGGGACCTTCCTGACCTATTTGGCCAGTCTCTAGGTCCTAAGCCTACAGTCTCATTATCTGACACAATAGTCTTATCGTTTTTTTTTCTGAGCCTTTGGCCCATGGAACAGTCTTACCGGATCTTCCGGATAGTTTTCCACCCCTAGTGACATTGGGGTACGGCCCAGGTGAATGAAAAAAGTCCTCAGCGGCTGCATATCTCTCCACCAGGTCCACCAGCTCGTTTGCAGATTTAGGGTCTCCACGGCCGACCCACTTCCTCAAAGTGGCAGGGAGTGCATGCAAATATTGGTCCATGACCACACGCTCCACAATCTGAGGGCCTGACAATACCTCTGGCTGGAGCCACTTTTTGGAGAGATGTATCAAATCGAACATCTGAGATCTCGGTGGTTTGTCAGCCCTGTAATGCCACTGATGCACCCGCTGAGCCCGGACTGCAATAGTGACCCCCAGGCGTGCAAGGACCTCAGCCTTCAGTTTCTCATAGTCCTGGGCATCCCCTGGTTCCAGGTCATAATAGGCTTTTTGGGATTCACCTGTCAAAAATGGTGCAAGCAGTCCTGCCCATTGTTCCTTTTTCCATCCTTCCCGAACAGCAACCCTTTCAAAAGTTGTGAGGTAGGCCTCCACATCATCCGCAGGTGTCATCTTCTGCAAAACATAGCTGGCCCGCGCCATTTTCTGCTCCACTGGCAGCGGATCTGCAGATTCCTTCTTTAATTCTAATAGGTGTTGGGCCACCTGCTTAAGGAGCTCTCGGTCTGCTTCTTGGGCCTCCGCAAACTGGCGATTTGTCTCCCGTTGTTCTGCATTGGCCTGCAGCAAGGCTCTTATTTCCTCCATCTTCCCACTTGCTCAGGAAGTGCCCGCCAAATCCACCATATGTGGGGTTAGCTCAGGTGGGGGATCTCCTTCCCTGTGACAAAGGTAGACCGCACAGCAGGCTTTCATCAAAATCTGACTGGTTGTCAGCTTTATTTAAAAGGTTTGCAGAAAATAAACAAAACATGAAAATAAACCCTTGCCATCCAGGCACTAACTAAACAAAAGGCGTTTCCTCTCTCAGAGGTGAAGGGCTTCTCCCTGTCACCGAAATAAAACAAAAGCAAACCTTTTCTTGTAGGTATAGTACACACACAGCTCTCTCAGAACACCTCTCTGAGTCCCAGGCCACGAGCAACTCCTTGCTCCAGCCCTGCCTTATTTATACCACCTGTTGGTGGTCATCAGTGGAACTCAAACTCTGGTCCGGACCCACCTGCTTAACTGTGGCCCCGAAAACCCGGAGTGGACTCCACCTAAACGGTCAGGTATGAGCATATGCGAGGTGACACATAGGCCCTGATTCACTATTGGGCGTGGGCGCATATTTATGGGCTTAAGCCCAATTTTCATGGGCGTCCGTCTATTTTTTACCCTGCAACCTAATTCACTATTGACCAGAGCCCAAAAGCAGATGCCCAATCTAATTCACAAAAAGACACACGCCCGAAATCAGACTCACAAAAGCAGACTTGCTAAGAAGCACGTCTAACACCATGAAAAATCACTGCAGAGACATGTTCACTTAGAAATTTGCTTTGGCAAATATCAGGACTTCACTTTAAACAATATCTGCTATTTCCAAAAAAAATTAAGAATGTGTTAAAAATCGTTTTTTTGAAGGAAATCGACACAGTAAAAATCTAGACGCCCGTGCAGTGTCTTTGGCAGATACAACTGAGCATGTGCAGAACACATTTTAGACTTCTGCCATGGGCGTTTGCTTTTTAGCCACTGACTAATAGTGAATCTTACTGCGGATTCCTCTGACAGCCTTTCTTATCCTTTATAATTATTTCTGTAATGATTTTACTTATTTCAAAGGTCTAGATAATATTTATTTTGACAGCTGAATGTAAAAATAAAGGTCCGCAATAAAAAAAAAAAAAACAAAACAGCGTGGGTCCCCCCTCTCATCCTTACCAAGCCCTTCAGGTCTGGTATGGATATTAAGGGGGAACTCCACGCTGAAATTTAAAAAAAAAAACAGCGTGGGTCCCCCTCAATATCCATACCAGACCCTTATCCGAGCATGCAGCCCGGCAGGTCAGGAAAGGGGGGGGACGAGCGAGCGCCCCCCCCCTCCTGAACCATACCAGGCCACATGCCCTCAACATGGGGGGGGTTCTTTGAGGCAGGGGGGCTCCCCCCCAAAGCACCTTGTCCCCCATGTTGATGAGGACAAGGGCCTCTTCCCCACAACCCTGGCCGGTGGTTGTGGGGGTCTGCGGGTGGGGGGCTTATCAGAATCTGGAAGCCCCCTTTAACAAGGGGGCCCCCAGATCCCGGCCCCCCCCCCTACGTGAAGGAGTCTGCGGTACATGCTCCTGCAGACTCCTTCACAAAAAAAAAAAAGTGTGGTGTAAAAAAAACACAGTACAGGGTCTTTGACAAGTCCTTTATTAAAACAATGTCCCCCGAAGTAGATCCAACGTCAATCACGGCAGCAGGGACCCGAAAAAAAAAAAAGATTCCGCTCTCCGTCGGAGGCTTCCAGCCTTGTGAAGAAGAGGCTAGCTGACAGTTCTTATATAGGTATGGGGTGGGGCCAGCCGGGGACATCATCCGAGTGACCCGCCCCATGTCACATGCTTGCTGTTCCCGGCTGGCCCCAAAAACTGCATGGGGTACCCCCCAAAATCCATAACAGATACTTATCTGAGCATGCAGCCCAGCAGTCAGGAAAGGGGGGGGGGGAACAAGCGAGCGCCTCCCCCCCTCCCTGAACCTTACCAGGCCCACATGCCCATACCAATTATTCAAACATTTGTAAACAGACCAATTAACTGAAATGGTTTGGCATTTGTACCCCAAATTATGACGTTCCCTGAGGGCATTGGTAAATCGAGGTACGCCTGTAATTAGTATTGCAATCCTTTGTATTGGGATACATAGAACCAACATACATCTGAATTGGCAAACATAGCAGCAACATTTGTGTCACATTGGAGATATCTTGGCTAGATTACACTGACCTTGCCCAGGACCTAAGATTGATTCACAACACAGAAATACAGGCTGGGTTAGCAATGTAGCTCCGTGGATTAGTGGTTAGCACTACTGCCTCATAACTCTAGGGTTTTGTCGGTTTGAATCCCACCCCGGCGAAGGAAGTAGCATGATCTCCAGTGTGTGGCTGTCTCAAATAGATGTTCTGGCAAACATCTTTGCTTTCTGTCTAAATGAATTCCCTAAAATGTGAATTAGAATGAGGCCTTGTCTGTTGAAACACCTTCAAAGCTGCACCTTATGTGAATGTCATACAATGGGATAAGAGCCTGGAGCACTAATTGATTTGATAAATGATGGTTTACAACCTCCATCCACTTTGTGAAGTATTTGGCAAGCAAAGAGCTGGTCAGAGAGAGAGAAAAATCTGCAAAGTCGCACCCTATTGTATGCTATTAGAGCGATCCACATGGGTGTGTTTCAAAACATTGATTTCTATAAGTACATATATATATGTATATAGTATGTAGTACATGTAACTACTTTAGTGGGCAATTTGCATAGAGATCTGTGTCAGATGTCTTGAAAATTGCATTGAAATGGTCAACATTACTGTAAGTCGCAGGATTTGTAAATCTAGCTTTGCCCAGTGTAATGTTTGCGTGAAGTTTGATTTCTGGAGTGTTTTACCATTGATGGGAAATTCACCATACTAGTCAAATCGATTTTGTCATTTTCAGTATGTGCATACAAGATGTGGTCATGTGAACTGTCTTTACTCATGGGAGAATCTGGGAGGGAATTGTGACCATAGTAGCAATAAAAGGTTCCAATTGGGTTCCCTTTCACATCCCTGCTCAATGTTCCCCCCCCCTGTTGTATGCTGCACACGTAACATTTCACTGTATATTTCTTTTCTGATTTGTGGGGGCCTGTATACCAAGGGTTTAATGCAGGTAGGAAGCGGATTCATCAGGTGAAAACACATTCACTGACCAAATTAAGGTCAGTGGTGGGTGAGGCTTCATTGGGTGTGGGGCACCTTGTTTGGCACCGCTCCAAAATACAACCTAGCTTATATAAATAAGATGTGCAGTAGTGCGTGATTTGGCCTGTTACTAGCCGGGTGGTTTGTGACTAAGTCCTTGCATGGTGTGGTTTGGGGTGTTTGTGGGCTTTTGAATCATGTCTCAAGAATATGACTTTTATCAAGACATAATGTTATAATAGCAAAACAGCTCGCAGAACCCTATGTTAAAGTTAATTTTTTCTTGGTTGAACCCTTTAAAAATTTTTAGTTAAAGAATAAGAGAACAGGGGAAATTTAAAACTTTTCCCAAAAAATGGGGGTGTTAAAAAATGTCAACAAGGCTATTTGTATATGGAAGTGAAAGAATGCACACAGAAAAACAAAAAACATAGGGCCTGATTTAAACATTTCAACAAAAAGAACGGGAATAACTGTTTGAAAAACTTTAACCAAAAACCCGTAGAGTGTGAGAACCAACAAAACCCCGAAACTATTACTACTCTATTGTTTACCAAGGGGGAAAGATTTAAAAAATTGTTTACCCTGAGTCCAAAAAAGGGTAGGCAAACAAGATTTTTTTTAACAGAGGAAATGTTTATGCTGAAACCAAGAGGTGAAATTCCGGACATTTAAGTCAAAAGTTCACTGTATTTTACAAAAATGTATACAAAAACAGATTATAAAAAAGATGCAAGAATTAAAAAACCCCTTAAAAACTCCAATGGGGGAAATTATATATCACAAATTATATTGAGATGTGGGGAAATAAG
>CATNWA010007039.1:0-10180 GCA_951230385.1 Staurois parvus | reverse complement strand
GTTTTTCCCAACGAATGGGGCACTATTCCCCCCCCCACTAAAACCCAAACGATGGGGACTTTTCCCCCCCCCATGACCCCAAAAGGGGGGGCACATTCCTCCCCCCATGAAAAAACGATGGGGCACTATTCCCCCCCCACTGCACCAACGATGGGGCACTATTCCCCCCCCCACTGACCCCAAAACGAGGGGCACTATTCCTCCCATGACCCCCAACATGGGGCACTTTTCCCCCCCCCACTGACACCAACGATGTGGCACTATTCCTCCCCCACTGACCCCCAACGATGGGGGCATAATCCCCCCACTGACAACAATGATGGGGCATATTCCACCCCCTAACTGACCCAAGTGATGGGACACCATTACCTCCACTGATCACAATTGTTGGGACACTATCTCTCCCCAATGATCACCAATGAGATGGGGCACTTTCCCCCACTGATACTATGATGGGGGCACTATTCCTCCCACTTTGATACCAATTGATGAGGACACTTTTTCCTGCCACTGTTACCAATGTTGGGGCAATATTCTCCCATCCACCACACTGACATCAATGATGGGACCACTATTCCTCCCCACTGATACCATATGATGGGTGCTACTAATCCCTCCCACTGGACACCAATTGGATGGGGCACTATTCCTCCCAACTGACAACCAATGTGAATGCGGGGCAACTATTCCCTCGCACTGTATACAATGTTAGTGGCACAATTCCCTCCCACTTGACACCAATGATGGGGCCTAACTATTCTCCACTTGAATTACGCAAATGATGGGGCACTATTCCTGCCACTGTGAACACCTAATGATGGGGCACTATTCCTGCACATGACACCCAATGATGGGGCACTACTCCCCCCACTGACACCAATGATGGGGCACTTAAACTCCCCACAGACACTGACACCAGTGATGGGCAAGCTACTTGACCACTGGACACCAATGAAGGCAACTAACCCTCCCACTGACACCAGATGGGGCACTACTCCCACCCACTGACACCAGATGATGGGGCACTACTCCCCCACTAGACACCAATGCTGATGGGGCACTACTCCCCACCGACACACCAATGATGGGGACACTACTTCACTGATGACAATGATGGGGCACTACTCCCCCCACTGACACCAATGATGGGGCACTACTCCCCCCACTGACACCAATGATGGGTGGCACTATATCTCCCACTGACACCAATTGATGGGGCACTATTCCTCCCACTGACACCAATGATGTGTGGCACTATTCTCCCACTGACACCAATGATGGAGCACTACTCCTCTCACTGACACCAGTGATGGGGCACTACTCCTCCCACTGACACCAGTGATGGAGCACTACTCCCCCCACTGACACCAATGATGGGGCACTATTCCCCCCACTGACTGAACCAATGATGGGGCACTACTCCTCCCACTGACACCAACGATGGGGGCACTATTCCTCCACACTGACACCAACGATGGGGCACTATTCCTCCCACTGACACAACGATGGGGGCACTATTCCTCCCACTGAGATACCAACGATGGGGCACTATTCCTCCCACTGATACACCAACGATGGGGCACTATTCCTTTTCCCACTGACACCAGTGATGGGGCACTATTCATCCCACTGACACCAGTGATGGGGCACTATTCATCCCACTGACACCAGTGATGGGGCACTATTCCTCCACTGATACCAATGATGGGGGCACTATTCCTCCCACTGATACCAACAATGGGGCACTATTCATCCCACTGACATCAGTGATGGGGCACTACTCCTTCCTCCACTGACACACCAATGACATGGCACTACTACCCTCCCACTGCAAAATTACAGTTATGAAGTAGCAATGAAAACAATTTTATGGTTGGGGGTCACCACAACATGAGGAACTGTATTAAGGGGTCGCGGCATTAGAAAGGTTGAGAACCACTGCTCTAAAGTGAGGAAAATCCTCTCTTAGACAGTTACTGCAAAAAATTCAGAATGATTAATCCCCCACAGATCTTAATGGGTAACAGCACTGCCTAAAAACACATGTATTGGCAAATAAATAAACATATATAAAAACTGATCTGTGAACAAATACAATAGTCCACACTTGCGTCAATGCTCTGTGCCAGTTCCAACCGACATGAGCAGTAATCCATAAATGATGTGCTCAAAAAAGTGTGCTCCAAGACGGGAGTGGTCCAGAGAAAGACCACAAAGAATAGCACCAAACTCCACACTCACTTGATAGTACTGACCCCTTGTGTTAACAAGTTAGTTAATACAACGTTCCAAATATGGATCCTGGTTCCATGCTGTTTCGCTCCTCTAAATAGTCTCTATCCAGCTTCCCACAATTATATTAACATGCCCCTTAGTATGGCACAGGGTTGTTCCTCCAGGTAACATACAGCAGGAAGAGAGAGAGAAATCTCCACATAGAGAAAAAGTGCTGTTTAAAAGTAAAAGTAATGTAATTGCACTTACAATACATAAAAAAAATCTATATATTTGGATAAGGAGTGCTTTATCCAAAATGTCACTGGATATGACGTCAGAAATACTGCCCTACTAACGCATTTCATCATAACGAAGTAACATCCGCAGGAGCTAAAGCTGCAACAAATGCCCTAATTGTCAAATTTCATCTCTATTCCTGTTTTAATAACAGCCCAGAATTTTGGACTATTCTTCACTTTCAGTCCCAGTGACAATGGTTATTTAGGGCAAATAAAGAAAGTAAATATCCCTCCCCTACTCAAAACTAAAATAGATGTTTTGGCTTTAGATAAACTTTATTACTATTGCAATAATTAAAATGTTACTAAACCCAGAACCCTGCACTATATCTGGTCTCCCACAGTACACGGAACAACATGGAAATGCAATTGTTTTAGTAAATATAAACTGCTAAATACCTTTTCTCATCAGCAGTTAGAGCAGTCTTGTGACTTCTATCAGTGTC
Source organism: Staurois parvus (assembly GCA_951230385.1). Lineage (NCBI taxonomy): Eukaryota > Metazoa > Chordata > Amphibia > Anura > Ranidae > Staurois > Staurois parvus. Next base: position 7,218 of record CATNWA010007039.1, on the reverse strand, counting down.
CAGCAGAGCACTGGTTAGGTTCCACAGTGAGAATGGCAAGCATGCTTTACTGCATATACAGACTGATTTTACTGTTGTGGTTTAGTAACACTTTAATATATAGCAGAAGTAAAATAAAAGTCTTAAAATGTCCATGGTGGTATAAAAACATGAATCCAACCTAAAGATATAGAAATAGCAGTAGTTTTATTTTTTCATTATTCCACTGCTCATGAAATGTAGTCTTAGACCTATGAAATCTAGTCAAAAAATTAAACAGCACCAAACCCAACCAAATTGTGAACTAGAATAAAAAAAAATATATAAAAATTCAATAAAAATCTAGGCAGCTGCCCCTTTAATTGAAACAACACTTAACATGAATGTGCAATTAATTGCACATATATACTATATATATAGGTAACTGACAGAAGAACATTCCATTGTACTGACCATTTATTATGCTAGATTCCTCAGCCAGTCAGATTGCCGATTAAAAAGACGGCATATTTTTTGCCGCATATGTGAAGAAGCTAACACCCCCTTTATTAATACGAGCGTTTGGAGGTCGCCAAGGAGGGGATCGCAGGTAGCTGCCTGAGAAGTTTTTATGTCCATTTAAACTGGTTAAGTTTTTATTCAATGTGAGTGCAATTATGGGCATTTTTTTATTTTTGAAAGGTTTATGCAGTATTACACTATTGGTGTTTCCTTTTTTTTGCATTTCCATCGATTCCCCCCCGTTCGCATATATGCTGCCGTGCGGGCCACATTTTGCACGGGCACGAGAGCCCATTCATTTGAATGGACTCCTGTGCCCGTGACACCCAGGGAAGAAGTCCCTGCACTTCTTTGGAAAATGCAGCCCGCACGGGAACCAAGGTTCCCTGTACTGTTGAGTTTTCCAGTGCAGGCGGTGTGCCATTAGAACTAATGGTACCCGCCCGCGAGTCCACATTTCTCTGTGCGCGTGGTGCGGATGCACAGATTTTCATGCGGTTCCGCAGCGGCACCACCCGCACAGATGTGAATCTAGGGTCATGGGAGATCGTTTTGGGAGGCTATCCAGTGAAGATTTGCAAAGTGAGATACACCTGTGGAGGTTACACCTCACCTCTAAGCCTGTTTGATTCGTAGCCTCCCTAGCGGTCTGATTATGTCCGTATTTCTGTGCTCAAAGCGGTACATTATTTTGCATGGAAATATGTATTTTTTTATTGTAGGCTGTAATTTTTAGGAATAACTCACTGAAATCTGTCCGAACAAGAGTCTAGTAAACATCCCGGGTATGTTAAAATTTGAAACACGAAATCATAAATTATAATTTAATAAATAATCATAAAAACGTAATAATATAATAAATTTAATTCAATAATATAATCAAACCAAAAACATTAAAATTTGAAATATAGCGCCAAATTCGCACATTACTGAGCAAAGTAGCAAAATCGTTTTCAGTGTCTGATGACGAATTTCCCCCACGAATCATTATCACTCAATTCTGCAAGTGGTTCTGATTTACTATCGCTGTTCTCTAGCCACTCTAAAACCGATTTTTGACCTAAAGGGACGCTTTTTGGACGCCATGGACGTTTCTCAGTTTCCAGGCAGAAAGAACAGTAAAAATGCAGGCAGGGCACAGGACAAAGCACTCGGGACAAAATGTATGTGAAATGGTTTAATACAGTAATGTTTTACTATGTGATTTTTAGTGTATTTAGTGAATGTCACTTTTTCACATTTTTAAATTTCCCGCCGGTTCCGTCTCCCGTATGTCCCGACGTCGCAGGGAACAGAACCCAGCAGACGGATGCCGGCATTGGCTGGAGGACATTGCCGGGGACACTGCAGGAGGGACATCGCGGGAGCGCAGGACAAGATAAGTGAAGAAGAGATCCCGGAGCAACGCTGCAGTGTATTCCCGAGTGTAGCTCGGGGTTACCGCTTGTGGTGCTGAAACTTTACCCCGAGCTACACTCGGGAATACCGCCAGGGGGGTTAAGCCATATCAGCTTAGGAGTCCACTTTATTTGGTGACTGTGGGTGAAACTGGATATCACGGATGATTTGAGCACGCTGGAAAATATATACCTTTCTATACCACATTTTCTCTTATTGGAGCACAAGACTTTGGTGTCCGTTTATGACACAGAGAATAGCTGCGATTCAACGGATCGCAGCTATTCTCTGGTCATTCACAGTTTATGACACTCAGGAGATCATGTCAGCCCTTCACTGGAGATCTGTGTTCTCCCTCCAGATTCTCCAGCCCAGAGCTGGAGAATCAGAGGGACCGCAAACTAAGCAGAGATAATTTACCTCTGCTTAGTAAACTGATCTTTTACTGTAATCTCACGAGATTATAGTAAAATCAGCCGTTTTCCAGAGTTTGTAGACCGTTCTCCAGTGTTTGGAGACCGTTCTCCCTTTGTTCGGAGAACTGCTTCATAAACTACATTCACAGGAGAACTGTGTTCTCCGAGAATGCCGAAGAAATGAGCAGCGATCTATTACCGCTGGTTCATAAACGGACACCTTTATTTGGGACTTTTGGACCTTTTTTTTTTCAATTTGTACTGTTTTATGTAATATAATTATTTGTTCTGCATTTTTGATTATAGTAATTTGATTTTTTTTTTCATCTTTGAGCAGCAGCATTTATTGCTTGAGGTTTACATATTTTTTGTTTTTTTTTCGCAGGTTTATCTTACTAATTGCACATATATACCTCAAATTTTCAGTGTTTAGATTGTGAGAAAAAACATATTCGTCAGTGTAACCTCCACTGATTCTTGCCTTCACCTCCACAGTCTAGAACCTGCCTTCTTCTCCAAGAGCTCTCAAAGCCAAGCCCAACTCTCTTACTATATGTTTTCATTATGATTCATTTTAAGAGCCACATCTTGATGCCGGCTTACATTCAACATCTTCTACCGCAGGTAAGGTCTATCTGTTATTGTTACCATGTCGACTCATTTTATGATAATTAAGATATTCTCATTAGGCATCATTAGAGCGTGACCTCTTTGTGACCTGTCACGTCAGTTCAGCTATGATGTAAATTAACTTTTAATATTCTTAAATACTTATGTTCCTACTAACAAAAAATGAAATGGTGCATTGCTTGGAAATCTATGTAGTGCTTCTAGCATGGTTTTATCTTTATGACACTAACGATAATCCCTTGTGTAATTAAGTATGGAGTGGTTATGCATGCAGTTTGCAGTCCATGACAAGTCTCATAGAAAATACATCACTATTAGCCACAGGTGAATTCGTTTAGAAAGATTAATGACTGCACCTGAATTTTAATGTCTTCGTAGAGATGCAACACTGAATCCTTAATTAAAAACTTGAATGACGGGTTCGGTTTATTTAACATCGCAGCAAGATTTTTTTTTTTTTTTTTATATATATATATTTTAATTCTTTTGGTGTCTGCAGTGGTGAAATTTTGCTTTGGTGGAGTGTTTAGATATGATGACTGAGGCACAATATATGCTTGAAGGTCAACTCAAGCAAAACAAAAATTTCAGGTATAACTATGTCATATGAACAGTTATTATTTTTCTGGTTTGGTTTTATGTTTTCTTGGATGCCCTGAGAAAAGACGGGCTGAAATAATTTTTTTTTTTTAGTTTGTGGCAAGACAATGAAGTTGGATTAACAGAAGAGAGGGTGATGATTTGTGACATATTGCGATATTATTATTATACGGGATTTATATAGCCCCAACAGTTTGCTCAGCACTGTACATTATAATGGGAGACAGTACATGAAACAGTACAGTAACAATACAATTCAATACAGGAGGGGTTCGAGGGCCCTGCTCCTTGGAGCTTACAATCTAGGAGGGAGGGAATAGTGATACAGGAGGAAATAGCTGTGGGGGATGGAGTGGTAGAAAGAGTGGAGGAGATCGGCAATTAGCTGAGAGCGGGGTACGCTTCCCTGAAGAGATGGGTTTTCAGAGTGCGCCTAAAGGTTAGGAGAGTAGGTGATAGTCTAATGGATTGGGGTAGGGAGTTCCAGAGGATGGGGGAAGCACTGGAGAAGTCCTGGAGACGGGCATGGGAGGAGACTAGGGAACTAGAGAGTAGGAGGTCTTGTGAGAGAGCGGAGAGTACGTTTTGGGTGGTATTTGGATACCAGATCAGTGATGTAGTTTGGGGCAGTATTATGAACAGCTTTGTACGTCAATGTTAGCATAGATCTACTTCCTGCGTCTTATTATGTTTTTTACTTTTACTGTGTGTGTGATAATTTTTGTATTAACTCTACACCAGATCTAAACTCTTAGCTCCCTTAAAAGAAAAAAAAAGTTTCAAAAGTGCTGCTTACCTTCTTTTTTTTTATTATTATTATTTTTATTCAGATTTTCAAGTTTTCTTTTCACAAAATAAGAAAAGGAACAAAATATACATGATCTTAATACATGGGAACCAGGTACGAGGCAAGAATAACAAATAAATGGCATATCAGTCGAATATTTGAAATGGAATGTTCTCCGCGAGACAGATATGCAGAGAAGAGCTTGTCATTCATAAGTGAGACACATAGTATACATACAGATATACATATATATGGAAGAGCATCAAGCCCAAAACAGGAGAGCTTGACTCTGTCCCGATGTGGCACATATCAGTTCACATTCATAGAAAGGAGATTGCACATGGGTAAAAAATACAGTTACATAAAACGGATACCAAAGGGTGGATCAAAAAGCCTGAGTAATATTCCCTGAGTGATAGAGATAGGGTCATGGGACAGCAAATCCTACTGCATTTGCCCTATGGGTGTAGGGGAGAGTCCCCATGGGTGAGGGGGGTCATTTCCCACAATGTGAGATGTAGGGTTCAAGACCTTCAGGCGGCCTAGGGGATTGGCCAGGTTGGATTTAGCATACCAAGCGGTGTATTGGAATTTCTTGTTGAGAGAACGTATGTTCGATAAAGGCCCTCCAGCGTGTGCAAAAAAACGCTTGGTGGGGCCAAACTTACCTTCTTTATGCTCCAGCGCTGTATTCTTCTCCTCTGTTGGCTGCCAATTTTAAATCTAGAGATGGTAGAAATTTTGCATTACAATGGTTGTAAAGCTCTGACATGAAATATGAACAAAGCATATCCCTCTGAAGTGTGTACTTGTCTCAGTTAAGAGCACAAAGGGGTTGGTTTTTACTAAAACTGGAGAGTGCAAAATCTAGTGCAGCTGTGCAGGGTGGCCAATTATCTTCTAACTTCAGCTTGTTCCGCTAAGCTTTGACAATAAATCCTGGAAGCGGATTGGTTTCTATGCAGAGCTGCACCAGATTTAGCACTCTCCAGTTTTCGTGTATCAACAAGTGTCATTTCTGTCTGCTGCTTTGTTCCTCTGTTATCTGTATGAATCACCTCTGAAAAGTTTTCCTGACACCAAGAGAAAAAATGGTGACAGGGGAGGGACCTCCAGTAGATTGATAGCCACAGCTCTGCTCCCTTGAGCTGTGTGGAGGGGGGTTTGTCTCCTCTATCCAATCATCTCACATAGCTCACTGAGCTCTGCAGAGTATAACTTCAGCTCCCCACCCCTTTTTTTCTTAAAGAAAACTCTCAGACAAATATAATATAAATTCAGCACTTTGAACAGGTGTAGAAAAGAGACGACTGTAGATAAACGGGTATAACTTATGTAAGAGGATTTTTTTCATCTCTGTGTATCACCTGGGGCCAACCACTTCACTGGTATATGTAAGGGTTTGCAACCACTTTAAACTCCTTCCCGCCTGGTGTACGCATATATACGCTCTCCTGGTGGGAGGCCCTAATGCCGAGAGGCCACATATATACACACCCAAAAAAAACAGAACTGTGCACAGTTACCGGCAGGTAACAGAAAGCTCCTGATCTTTAATTGCAATCAGGAGCTTTCCGAACATGTGACCATTGTGACAGCCAATCACAGTAGTCACATGATCACAAACCCTTCCCCACCTCCTGCAATCTAAAACCCCATAAAAGGCCAGGAGACACCAAGGGGTTATAGTGGTTTTAAAGTCTTAAGGCTTTTCACCTTAATGCATTCTATGTATTAGGGTGAAAAACCTTCTGTGCTGCACAATAACCCTCAGCCCCCCCTTATTCTCACCTGAACCTGATCTTATTCAGCAATGTGCATGAGAGCAGTGGCTGTGGCCGCCGTCTCCCTCCTCCCTGGGCAGATTGATAGCAAAATGCTGTGACAAGGGAGCAAGGGGCAGGGCTGAGCTGCCCATTCTGTGTCAATGAACGCAGACAGGGTGGCTCAGGAGTGAGCCCACACAGGTGCTACCATGGAAAGCTGCTTTCCATGCAGGCACCCACCGAAGAGGAGGTGCCAGGAGTACCAGCGGAGGAACCCAGAAGAGGAGGATTGGGGCTGCTCTGTGAAAAACCATGGCACAGAGCACGTAAGTATGACATGTGTTTTTATTTTAATGTAAAAAAAAAAATTGAAGCTTTAATGTTGCAAAGAGCAACAAGAAGAAATAGTTTTACAGCCAGAATAAAAAAGGAAAATTTTGTATTTTTTTTTTTTCCAAAAGAGATCTTTCAAAAGCAGCCCACTTGGACATTGTGTTGACATTAAATATGTTCAGGTTAGTTTAGTTTAACCACTTGCTGACCACAGATAGCCGTAATGACAGCTGCACTGCGGCCCTGGCCAGTTCTGGGTGGGACGTCATATGACGTCCTCCCAGAACGCGCTCTCCCTGCACGCCCCCGGGGGCGTGCACCCGGTGATCTCCATGATCGCTGTGTCCTACGGACACAGCTGATCACGTGACGTGGTAAAAGGACCAATCACAGCGCCCTTTTACCACTGTGATCAGCCGTGTCCAATGACACGCTGATCACCGGGAAATGCAAATTGTGAGAAAAAAATGAGAAAATTAGAAAAATGCTATTTGTGAGAAAAAAATGATAAAAATTTTCATATGGGTATAATTTTTGCATGACCGTGCAATTGTCAATCCAAGTGCGACAGCGCTGAAAGCTGAAAAATTGGCCTGGGGGGTTATAAGTGCCCGGTAGGCAAGTGGTTAAAAAAAAAAACAACTTAATGCAGTTGTTCTTTTTTCGACAGCAAAATTCAATGCTGAAATTGTGAAATTGAGAGCTTCTACTTGGACATTGTGTTGACATTAAATGTGCTTAATTATTTTTTAAAATAAAGTATCTTCCATCTTGCTTGAGATGATTGTAACCATTGCACTTGCACCAC
>CATNWA010007035.1:0-10091 GCA_951230385.1 Staurois parvus | reverse complement strand
GTTGTTTTGTGTTGGCGGGTTTTCTGTTGGTGGTTTGTTGGGTGTTGTTTTATTTATTTTCTGTTTTTTGCAAGAGGCCACAACCCAACAGATTTTTAAATAGATTTTTAATAAAAGTGTGTATAGTTTAGTCGGTCAGTTGTTGGATATTGAAAATTTTCTAAAAAAATTGTAATTTAATTTAAAATGTGGCCCAAGGGAAGGGGGGAGGATAGGAATTGGGGGGAAATAAAGACATCTTTATTGTTTGCTTCAGCAATATTTGGTTAAAATTTTTTTTCCCCTTTCAAAGGTTTTTTTGGGGTTTGATTTTTTTTAAAAAAAAAAAAAAAATTTTTAGCATTGGGCCCTAAAAAGGGGTTTTTATTTTTTGAGTTTTTCCCCTCATGATGTAAAACATTGTAGGCAAACGGAAAATAAAAGGAAAATGAGAAGTGTACAGGAAAGGATCATAATATGTAATGGCATGATTTTGTCACCCCAGATCTAAGATACTTTTTTGAAAAATTTGATAGAAAGGTGTACCATACTATGTAGTAAGAACAAGTCTAGTGCATTCAGCATTAAGTTGTATAGAAAAGTTGTATTTTGGTGGATTTGGCAACATATGAAACCCATTACTTATAGGGTATGGTAATTTGATCATAGTATGTAATGGCTCTTGAATAAAGTAAAAACATATATATGTACCATGTAATTGTTTGTGGTATGGCGTTCACCCTATTGCATGTTTTATATTTTGACTGTATTATGAGTGCCCAAATTACAAATATGATTTACTTGCTCATTAACCTTGCAATGGCTTGCCATACATTTAGATCACATTATAATGAGTTACTTCTAAAAATTCTGATGTTCCCTTCATTTGAAGCATAACAAATTCATGAAAAAACTACTAACAAATAGACCAATCACTGAATACTTGTCAGCAATTGAGACATCATTTGTCCAAGAAAGTTTTTACTCAATATTAATCTCCGGTTATTTGAGAATCTGGCCGGACAGGGATTGTGAACAGCTTGTGTGATTTAGAGATACCAATGCAAATTGTATAGTCAAATAGGAATAAAATGCATACAGATATGATAATGGCTGGATATGTCAAACAATTGGTGGTCTTTTTTGGAGCTTGAGGGATGGAGTGAGAAGCTGATTTTACCATGGAAAGTAGGATTTACCAAGGTTTACATTTCAGCATGATCATTACTCGCTATAAATGCAATTATTTTCTGAAAAATGGTGAATAAGCTATATCCCTGCCTCACAGAATCTGTAACCATTAAATGTGGATGATTCTCTCTTAAATCATAATGCAGTATGTACAGCCGACAAAAGAAGAACCACAGCTACAAACTGATTAAATACAGGCTGCTAGTAATGAAAATTCAACTGCGGTATCTATTGCCTTCTGACCTAATCTGGTGTGGAGCAGATTTATTCCTATATATTTAAATCGTACAAAACATAAGCAGAGACACTTATGGGAGCATGCAAAAAAATGAAGATTACATGTAATAGTAAGAAAAAAAAACATTTTTTTTAAACTAGAAAGGAAAATAATAATTATATTATTTATAAAAAGTTATTTATTAACTCCAAGTGCAATAATGATATCACAAAGAGCAGCAATCCCAAAACAATATCAACCAATCCAAATAAACTTTCACTGTTTTGACTATAGTAAATTCAACTTTTTTTTGTATTTTTTGTTTTTTTTATAAACGCAATGGCACATAATCAGGGTTGTCTATTAATGAGACTTCACAGAGTACATAGATTACAAGAAATCATGAAGTTCTGTTAGTATGGTTTTTAAATGCATAATCATATCTTCCAATATGTCCACTTATAGTCTGGACCCAATTTCTGCAACTCTGTACCCTCCCAAATATTTTACTCCAAAACTCTTGCCCCAGATTAAGAAAACTGTCTGTCCTCCTTTCAACTGTACCAGAACTGAATTTCTGTAAAACTGATTTCTGGTTAAAACATAATTTCGAAATAAAACAAAGTAACAACTAAAAAAATATAGGATGGTAGAGAAAGAATACAATTTTATTTGACCGATTTTTTAAAATAACTGTGCTCTTACTTCTACAAATTCATTTGAATCATAGCACTAATTAATTATGCATCAACCGGAGAGCTTCACACTTGTGGGATTATCATTGAAAAGTCCTTGTGGTTTGAGCAGAACCTTTAAGTTTTTCTATGTTTCTTAAAATGTGTCAACACAATATTATTCATTTAACAAGAAATACAGTATACTACCCCTCAGTAAAATCAGTTTTATGATACCGCAAATCCAGTATTCTAGCTAGGTAATAGTGTGCAATAAAAAGCAGGGATTTAAAGTGTTACTAAAACCCAGGACCCTGCATTCACTATATCAGATCTCCTACAGTAACAACAGAACATGGAAATGCAATAAATTTAGTAAATACAAACTTTCTAATACCTTTTCTCATCAGCAATAAGCAGTCTTTGACTTATATCAGTGTTTCAGCAGAAAGCACTGTTAAAGCCTTGTTAGAGGAGTTTTCTTTCTGATCTAGGAGTATGCAGAAACCCTGGACCTCTGTCCTGACAGTGCTAAATCCACATGCACCCTCCCGAAGAAAACAAAACCTCTCTATGCAATACACATCAAACTGAGCATAGTGCAGAGTGTCTCCACACGATAAGTCATAATCAGAATAGGAGGGGACACTGGAAGAAGGGGAGGATCAAGAAGTCAGGATCAAACAGCCTTTTTTACACAATGCCGAGGATTAACCCTTTAGTTCCACAGTGAGATATAACAAGCATCTTTACTGCATATACAGAACTGATTTTACTGTGTGGTTTCGTAACACAGTGTAATCAGGTACATAAACTATACTGCATTACTAAAGCCAATCCACGTGAAGGCAATCTATAGTTTTTTGTTTTTCCTCAAAAAATTAATAATGAAACTTTTGTAGTAATCACAAGTGTCCAAATATGAACTAATAATACAAGGAAAGTGAAAAACATTATGAACCATTCTAAACTTCAAGGCCTACTCCCTTTGTATACAATGAGCATTTAAATTTGTTGTTTATATATTTTTCTTAACATAAAGTTATAATCTAACACTTTTCAAGGATCTGTGTCCCTTTCATCAAGCTGAATGCAAATAGCATATTTCCTGTATATATTATTGCAACACTAGCCAAAATGATAAATTTATGTGCTGGATAGCAAAACCGGAATGGATAGTTCGCAGAGCAAGTTGTAAATTGTTAGCAGGAATGTGACAGTATCACTCAGAGCAGCGTCTAACTAAAACTGTGTGTACCTTGTCTTTTGGATCTATAACAAAAAGGAATACCAAAACTACTAAAATTTGAAAATATGAAAAAGTGCCATCGTACCATCTAGGTAGAGAAGAAAATAAGAAATAAAATTACAATACAGGATAGTCGTATACTTCTATTATTATATAACCTACTAAAAAATCATTATTGTTTTAAAGTCCAAGTTATAAATTGAACAAAAAAAAATACCCTCGCTCAACCTTATTAAAACTAAGGGTTCAATACTCCAATGCTTGCAATGCTGCAGCCCTGAAATCAACTGAGGTGTATCACCACAACCCATACCTAAATGCAGGCCATAGATGTGGGTCGAAAATGAAAATAAAATCCGGAGCGATTTTCGATCGTTAGTGGGCTTAATAGGTCAGCCGGTTTTCGTAATTTAAGGCAGATTTTTTTTATCGTAAGTTGGAAAAAAGATCGGCCGACTAATAGAGGAATAGAAGATTGGGAACTGGAGAGACTAAAGATAAAGATTGATTGAATGAGAGAAGAAAAATGACAGGTCAATTAGGCAACCATTTGTATATGTGTGCACTGAGCGGAGGAATAGAAATGGAATGAGATGAATGAAGAGAAGACTGAGACAGAGATGAGAATGATAAAGAAAGAGGAGAAATGACTGGAATGAAAACTGAGGTAAGAAGAATGAAGTAGATAAGAATGAGAAAAGACAGAAATAGAAGAACGTCTGAGAAATGGAAGATGAGGTGAATGCAAGATACCAATGTGAAGGAAAGAAATTAGAGAAGATGATGAAAAGTGAGTGTTAGAAGAATAGAAGAGAAAAGAAGAATGAATGAATAGAAGAATGAAGAAGAAGATAGAGATCCCCTTGCTGCTATCAAAAGAAGACTAAGAATGAAGGAGAATAGGATGAGTTGATATTATTAGTGTGGGGAGGGGGTGGGGAGGGGGGGATGTTGGTGATGTGTTTTAAGGTTGGTTGGGTTTTTTGGGTTTTGTATATTGGGGTGATCTGCTGGCGAGGTGGGGGGGGGGGTCTTGGGAGAGTGTGGAGTCGGTTTTGCTTAGTTTCAGGATGGAGAGGAATTGAGGTCACAGAGGGTTAGGTAGGTAACATAATAAAAAGAAACCTATTAAATTAAGGATAAAATAATAAAAAAGGAACAAAAAAAAAAAGATAAAAGAAATACATGTAATACAAAAAGCAATAAATAAAGCCCAAAAAAAAAAAACAAATCAACCATGGCGATAACCTCAATACCCGACACATCACGCACAACTCGGTGCCACTAATCATGCCCACATTTCTCTACACCCTCTATCCTCCCCCTTCCACCCGCATCTATACTTACGCGCCCGCCACCCCCTCCCTGCCCAACAGCCTGACACCCCGCCATGTCACCAACTGACACGCCCTAAGAACACACGGAGGCCAGTGAGCGCCCTAACCACAACGCCACACCGCTCCCAGCCTGCTGTTCATATCAGTGCGACTGTTGATATGACTTTACACTCATGCTACTCATAGTAGCATCAAAGGTAGCATCAAAGTCACATCAAAGTAGTGCAGGAAACGTTTATGTGACCAAAGTCGCATGTTGGAGTTAGGCTGAATGGCTAGTGGGTTACGGGTTAATATGTTAGAGCTAGGCTAAATGTTAGGGTTCGGTTTAAAAGCTAGGAATAGAGCTAGAGTTAATGGCAATCCTTACGGGTGTAGGCAAAGCGTAATTGTTAGGTTATCATTTTAATCCCTACCCGAACCCTAACATTTAAACCCAAACTCAGAAGCCATTAATCCTAACCCTAACCCTTAACGCTAACCATAAACTGTTGACTTTGGTCCACATAAAAGTTTCCGGCACTACTTTATGCCACTTGATACTACGCAAAAAAAAAACGCCACATGCAGCAAAAATGCAACAAAAAAGGAACATATTTTTGGTGAAGGTCCATTGAGTCAAATAACTCACAAAATGCAATCTTCATAATCATCACAGATAGAAATTATCCATAGGAAAACTTTTAACATGATTCCTATGCTCAATTTCATATCTGAGAAATATTGCAATTTTGTGTGTAATAGACCTCAATGGAACCTGCACCAAAAATGTTCCTTTTTTGTGCATTTTTGCTGCATGTGCGTTTTTTTTGCGTATAATCAAAGTTGCATCAAAGTAGTTGCCGAACTTTTATGTGACCCAAGTCCACATTTTTATGGTTACGATAAGGGTTAGCGGGTTAGGTTAATGGCTAGAGTTAGGGTAAATGTAAGGGTTCGGGTAGAGATTAAACAATAGATAACCCTAACAATTACCGCTAAGCCAATCCCGAATATTGCCATTAACTCTAGCTCCTAATCCTAGCTTTTAAACCTAACCCTAACATTTAGCCCTAGCTCTAGCACATTAACCCAACCCTAGCCATAAGCCAACTCAACATGCGACTTTTGTCACATAAACGTCCTGCACTACTTACCACCACCAACGAGCCCCGTGCTCTGCAAGCATTGCAGGATGAGTCTCTTGAGGGGTGAGAACCTATCAGATCATCCCTACCTACTAAGTGCACACCGAGTCCTTTATACATAAACTCCCAGGAAGAGCTATTAATGTTGCGGCAACTCACACACAAATGAACCCAGAAGTATGAGGCTCATACACCATTGATCCTATACATTTAATCGATTTGCTTATTGCTTTTTGCTTTTTTATGTCTCTGTGTTCAGCAGTGTGGGTGGTCGATTGGGGTCCTCCCTTCATCCGTAAGATGACCTGTGGACTATATCCTGGGTAGTGCTACTTCTTGGCCTAGGGTGGACAGAGCGGACCTTAGCCGCTATATAACGTGTAACCGAAGCTTAATTCTTGACAGTTCTTTTTTTACATTTATAGCGGGCTGCAAACATAGTGACCAAGTATTTGGCAACCATATCTAGATGACTGGATGTCTCACTCAGCTAGGACCCTGCCATAACAGTTATCGTTGCATTTCCTTACTACCTAAATGTCATACTCCACTGCCTAAGAATAGCGCATGAAGCGAGTCTATGCGCAATAAGACTTTTTCCGCGTGAGCTTTGAATTCTTCACTTTTCTTCATCCTCTGACTTCTCATTCTCTCTTCCTCTCTCGTCTCATCTTTCCTCTTCTTCCTTTCATCGTCTTCGCTATCTTCATCATCTTCTTACCTCTTCATTCTTCATCATCTTCTTCATCCTCTTATAAGCCTTGCTTCATCCTCTTCAAAGATCTTCTTCTTGACTTCTTTCTCCTCTTCTTTTCTTCATTCTTGTTCTTCATTCTTCTCTTCTTCTATGTTACTTCATCTTTCCTCAGAATATCCAATCATCTTCTTCTTCCATTTCTTCTATAAAAAATAACGTCATACTGATCTTTTCTTCTTCTTCTTCTTCATTCTTCGCCTGCAATTGCAACCCTATTTCACATACAACCTAAAACTCAATTAAGTCGTCTTCTTCCTCTTATGCATCTTCTACATTTCCTCATCTTGAATCCTTCTTCGATCTTCTCTGGATGGCCACGACTTCAATAGATCTCTGAGATCTTCCTCTAGCAGTCCTCTTCTTCTTCATCCAGTTATTCTTCTTCTGCTTCATCCTACGTTCTTGTTCTTTCTTCAATTTTGGTGTAGCCTCTTTGACGAGTGTCAAACTAGGATCATGCTGCGATTTTGGCTGGAATGAGTAGAAACTAGTTCGGACCACTCAGCGAGTTCAGAAGGTGTGCTACCGCGCAAAATCAGTCCCGATTCTTTCTTCCAAAAACAATTATCCGATAAAAAAAATCTCCTCTCAAATATCCGATAAACGGCCTGATCTGACTATGTAGAAAGTACCACTAACGTTGAACCCCCATCCGAAAATCGATCGATTGTTGATTTTCCGATTTTCGACCCATCTTGTGCTCACGCGATCGCTTGTCTGGTGTTTATCTGGTTACACTAGTACATTTCTCAGATCAGGATGCAATGCATTGATTATTGACACCTAGTTTAATTTAAGGACTTAGGCCAGGGGTACTTCTGTTTCTTGTCTCAGAATTATAACTCAGGGACCTTACACAGAACAAAAGCGTAGATGAATGTTTTAGCTAGCGCTACATATAGTAATAAAGTATATCATTATCGGTATCGTCCTTTATTCTTATTCTCGTCACACCTACTTCCTATCTGGTAAACTAAATGGCTACTTTTATATATATTGTTTCAAAATTTAGTTAGTTTCAGTGGTATTTCCTGTTGAGGTGTAGGCATCCATAGACATAGGTACAACAACAAGACCTTATGTTAGAACAGGTTAAAGGCTAATGATAGAGCAACGTGTCACAATTATACACTGCTAAACCATCTCATCGTAACTTGCTCTCTGCGAACTATCATTCCGTCTTGCTTATCTCTTCACTTAAATCCTTATTAATTAATCTGGCTGAAGTGTATGCAATTAGGTTCACCGCCAGAATTTGCCTATTATTGCTATTAAGCCTAATGATTTGCGTGACTCAGCCGTCACTTGAATACAGTGTTAGATTGAGAAAAGATTTATGCTCCAACAGCACCCAATAAATAGAAAAACTAATTTTAAGAATGGGCGGCGATTATGCGGGGGGTAAGGGGGGCCCTGGGGGGGGGGTGGGGGGGGGTGGATGAACTTAGGTTCTAGCCCGGAATTGCTCTGGTTTCACTTTCCCTTGAATTGATATGCTTTCCACAATCCCACCAACTCTTTGGATTACCCACAAACAGCGTTACCATGGCGCCTTACTACTTTTTGAGAAAAAACAAAAACTATAGATTGGCCTTCAGTGGATTGCTTTAGTAAATGCAGTTATCGTTTATAGTACCTGAATTAAAGTGTTACTAAAACCCACAAACAGTAAAATCAGTCTGTCTATGCAGTAAGCATGCTTTGATTTATACTCACTGTGGAACCTAAAGGGTTTAATCCTCTGCATTGTGGTAAAAAGGCTGTTTGATTCCCTGACTTCTCTGTTCCTCCCCCTTCTTCCAGTCCCCCTCCTATCTCTGATAAACATTTCGTGTGGAGACACTCATGCACATGCTCAGTTTTGAATGGTGTATTGCTAGAGAGTTTTTGTTTTCCTTGGGGAGGTGCAATGATGATTAGCACTGTCATGACAGAGGTCAGGGGTTCTGCATCCTCCTAATCAGAAAGAAAAACTCCTCCTCCTACAAGCTTTACACCAGTGCTCTGCTGCGAACACTGCATAAGTCACAAGACTAGCTCTAACTGCTGATGAGAAAAGGTATTTAGCAGTTTGTATTTACTAAAATAATTGTTTCCATTTCTGTGTACTGTAGGAATCAGATATAGTGAATGCAGGGCCCCGGGGTTTAGTAACATTTTAAACCCTGGATTTTTTTGCACACTATTACCTAGCTAAAATACTGATTTGCGGTACAAAAACGGGAATTTATACGAGGGTAGTTACTGTATTTCTTTTTAAAATTAATTTAAATTGTGTTTGAAACTTTTTAAAACAAGAACAACAAAAAGGTTTGGCTCAAACAAAAGGGATTTTTTCATGTAACCCACAAGTTTTGAAGCTCTCCGTATGATTCAAAATTAATTTGAGATTCAAAATGAATTTGAGAAGTAAGAAACAGTTATTTTTAAAAAAAACGTCAAATAAAGAAATTCTTTTCTCCATCCTATTTTTTTTTATTGTTACTTTTTTTATTTCTAAATTTATTTTTTAAACCAAAATTTTCCCAGTTTCAGAAATTCATTCTGGTACAATTTGAAAGGAGACAGACAGTTTTCTTAACGGGGAAAAGATTTTTGGGAGAAATATTTGGGAGGGACAGAGTGAAAATTGGACAGACTATAATGGGACAATTGGAAGAATAAAAACATTTAAACACAACAAACTTCATGATTTTCTTTTTTAAATCTATTACCTTTTAAGGTCTATTAATAAAAACCCCCGATTATGTGCCATTGCGTTTATAAAAAAAAAAAATACAAAAAAATTGAATTTACTTTAGTCAAAAACAGTGAAAGTTTATTTTGATTTGGGTTTATATGTTTGGGATGCTGCTCTTTGTATATCTTATTTCACTTGGGGTTAAAAAAAATAACTTTATAAAAATAAAATATTTTATTTTTCCCTTTTTGTTTAAAAAAAAAAGTTTTTTTTTTCTATTTAAAATGTAACCATTTTTTTTTCTTCCCATTAATGACTCCTGCATGTTTTTGTACGATTTAAATAAAAAATAAATCGCTCCCACCCGATTTGGGCAGAAGGCAAATAAATACCCCAAGAATTTCATTTCTACATGATTTACAGTTTGTAGCTGTGGTTCTTCATGTCGTGTACATACGCATTATTTTAAAAGAGAAACACCTTTTTTAAGGTTACAGAATCATGTGAGGGGAAGGGATAAGCTTAAACATTTTTCAGAAAAAAAATGCATTTTTAGCAGTAATGAACTGCGAAAAAATTAACCTTGGTAAATCCTACTTTCCATGGAAAAAAAACTTCTCATCCATCCCTCAAGGCTCCAAAAAAGACCACACTTTTGACAAACCAGCCCTTATCCTATCTGTATGCCCTATTATTCCAAATTTTACTATACAAATAGCATTGGTCTCTCTAAATACACACAGTTTTACAATCCCTGAGGCCCAAAAATTTCCAAATAACCGGGGATTTAATATTTTAGTAAAACTTTCTTTACAAATGATGTCTCATTGCTGACAGTATTCAGTGATTTTCATTTGTTATAGATTTTTGAATTTTTTGT